>VDFB02345463.1:0-16059 GCA_007258455.2 Sequoia sempervirens
GAATAAGTCAAAGTAGTTGTAGATTTCTTATTTTTTCTCTTGGCTTCTCTCTATAAATAAGAGGGGGATCTTTTGTACTTTTTATCTTTTAGCTATTAAAGTGAAACGCTGTTGAATTGAGGAGTGCATTTAAACTTTTTGTTCAAAGTGTAAATAAAATTTAACTATATAAATAAAGCAAGTTGGCATTCAATCTTTGTCTTGAATCAAGCTTGTGGTGTATTGGGATTATTCTTAAGTATTTTCTATTGCATTCTCTTATCTATGATTGAATTGTGGCATGGAATTGAGTGTTCTAGAAGGTACTCTAAATCTAATTTTGTAGTCTTTGAGTTGCAATATCATCTTTGGAAATTGTGTTATGTGCGTGATTGGAAAGTGACTTGAATTTGGGTGGTGAGTTATTATTTACAGTTGTTTGATCTAATTTTGGCATATAGTGAAGACTTTGGGCTGCATCATATTCCATACTTTTCCTTTCGAATTGACTTAAGAACCAACAAAATACTTTGTTCTTTTATGTATTTTCTTGGTGTTAACACTTACTGGTGGGTATCTATTATTATTGCTCCAATTAGTAGTTTGTGGTTTGTTACATGTTGTAAGCATCATGGGATTGTTATTGTAAGTTTGTAAGAGAAAACATATATTCTAAAATAAGACAATTAGATGATATGGAAACACCCAATGGATAGTTTTAATGTAAATAAACCTAGTTAATTACTAGTTGATTATAGTTAGCAATAAGAAGGGAGCCTCCCCTTACTAAGAGGATAGATTTAATCCTATTATATTGTGGCATATATAACCATTCTATCATCAGTTAGTTAATAACAAAATATTCACCTCAATTTTTTAGCGACTCTATTAGGGATTTAAACACGCAACCAAGAGCCCCATGCCTTTGGTTGAAGTACACAAACACCTTATAGTTTGTAATTGTTTTTGTTGTTGTTGATCCATATAATGTCAAGTTTGTAATCTAGTAGAACAAAGTTATACACGTGGTAGAAGGCTCAAGCATTCATTGATCATACATTTGAATTGTTGCAAAAGCATAACTTTGATCTTTTCCTTGCATGAATGATCAATGTAAAAGGAATCTTCCTCCTACCAACACAAGATCTCCTATACCACACGAAGCTTCCAATGCTCATAGGGCTCTATCTATCACACCACTTCAAAGGTTTGTTATTCCTCCATTCAACCCAGGAAGAATGGGTACTCAAAGTCAAGGTCCATGGGGAAATGATTTTGGGCCATTGAATTTGACACCACCATCACATGAACTTCCTCACATGGCTCTCTAAATAACTTTCCCAAGTTCTACAGGGATGGAAAACAACATCCAGATGAGCACATTGCCGCATTTGACATTGCATGTAGGTTCCTCGGAGTAGAGCATGAAGATGTTTCTATGAGGTTAGTTATTGAAACACTCCAAGGAGTGGTTGCTGATTGGTTTTATTATATCTCTACTAGAAGTATTACTAGTTGGGCTACACTTCAAACCAAATTTGAAGAGAGGTTTAAAGCAACAAAAGATGTTCATGCTTTGTTGGCTAGAAAAAGGAGCCACACGATCCCATATGTGAGTTTGTGGCCAAGTTCAATAAGTTGAAAAATAGAATTACAATTGTTTCTCAGCCGACAATTGAAAACTTGAAGTGCTTCTTTATCAACACTCAATTTCCCAAGGTGAGTTTTCTTTTATGAAGAGCAACCCCAATTGATCTTGTAGCTTCTCAAATTTTGGCTAATAAAGTACAAAATTATCTAATCCTTGTAGGAAAAATAAGGAAAGATACAAATAGGTCTATAGGACAATCCTCTTTGGCCTCACCTACTAACACCATGGATCCTATGGTATAAAAGCTAGCTAATGAATTGTTGGCTCTCAAGAAGCAGATGTCTCAAATTTTTTCTACTCCCTTATACAAGTACATTCCAAGGAGGACATATCCAAATGCTTCTAACTATCTAAACAATTTTGCAAGGAATAAAAACCACAACAGACATCCCCCACCACAAGGAAGGCTTGTGTTGGAGGCACCACCTATAAATGCAGTAGTGGGTTTTTATGAATCTAAACAAGATGATCATCCACAATTAGAATAAGTCTTGAAATATATGGTGCTAATCTCTTCACATAGGAGGAAGTAGAGATATCTAGCAACTTAACATTGGGTTTCTAAAATACAAAGAAGAGGTTGAACAAGAAGAAGAGACAGTTTATGGTGAGTCTTAAGCTATTCTCACCCACTCATAAAATCAGTTGAATCATCAACAAGAGGTTGATGGAACTAAGTCAAAGGATTATTCATGTCCAATGATTATGATTTCTAAGAGGGGAATCGAGCGTTATCAGTTCAACCAATGGACATGGCAGGAAAAAAACAAGTACACGAAATCATCTTACTTCTTCTTCTATATCTAGAACCAGTGCACCAAATCCAAAACCCCAAAGTGAAAATCCATCATCTTCTTTGGTGAACCCTTACCAAGCTTTTGATATTATTGATAATGCTAAGAATACTAAAATCCAAATGTCTGAGGTTGAGTATCTCCAAGCTAACCCCAAACAATTTGATAGAATGGCCAAGATTATCAAAGGTAAAGTAACTCATTTTGGTCAAGACTCTTCTCAAAATACACATGTTTCTCTTAAACCAAGGCTTGCACAAAGCAATCTCATTGCAACTCCTCTATCTATTCTTGGGAAAATAGAACCTTTCTATATCACTTTACTATTCAATGGTCATAAACATAGTAATCGTGTCATTGATTCGAGTGCTTTGGATAATGTGATGCCAGCCAAAGTAACTAATGCTTTGGGACTACCTTTGAAAAAAAAAATTTGGCCAGTTCTTTTCTATGGAAACCAAGCAAGTTCCCCTCATAAGGTAATTTAAAGATGCTCATTTTGCATTTTCTACTTTCCCTAATAAGAAGATAAAGATGTCGTTTCTTATAGCTAATGTCCCAACTTCATATGGAATATTGTTGGGATGAAATTTATGTAAGGATGTTGGTGGCGAGATCAACATGGATTGGTCTGAAGCTAGAATAACTATTAAAGGTGTTATGCAAAAAATTCTTCCAAAAATGGAAGCTAAGTACATCATGAAAAAATACAAGGATCCAAAAGCTCATATTATTTTTGAGTTCACCAAAATGGGAACCTATTTCTTGATGACTAATTAAGTTACTGAGTTGTTGGATGATGATTCAACTAAAAGTCAAGTAACTAATGACTCATCCTCTTCAAGTGAGGAGATTCCAAATTTCAAAACTATCAATGTAGGACGTTCAAATGACATTTGGACTTTGGAGTTTGATGGAAATTGTTCTTCCACTAGATATGGAGTATGGATAGTTCTCATATCCACAAAAGTAAAGATCTCCTTTTCTTTCAAGTTGCAATTTGACAATAGTAACAATAATGTTGAATATGAGGCCTTGTTGTTAAGAATAGATGTTGCACAAAAGAAAGTAATCAAGAATCTTCATGTGCAACCTGCGATGTTGAATTGGTTGTTTGTGAGGTAATAAATTTGTACCAAACAAAGAATGGAATGATAAGGAATTAAATTGTGTTTGGTATTGCATAGAATATTTTGATGCTTTTGACATATATGTGGTTCCAAGGGAATATAATAACAGGGTAGACTCTTTGGCTATGTTAGCCACTCTCATGATTCTTCATAAGGATTTCCAAGGAACTAAGTATACCATTGAGTTGGTATTTTGACTCTATGTTCCTAACAATTCCAACCATTGGAAAATATTCAACAATGATAATAAAATTATTGCCTTTCTAGAGAAGGCAAATAATTTCAATGATCTATATTTCATTTAGGAAGTAACTCTACTCCTTGAGAATCAATCTCTAAAATGGATTGATAAACTAGTTGTGAGATCTTACAATTGAAAGGGAATAAAGTTCCCAAAGGATTGGTCTATGTAGAGAAACTTTTTGATAAGCATGATTACTATATCAAACGACAACAACAATCCAAATCTGACTCATCAATGGAGGTTGAACAAATTAATTTGGGAACAAAGGGGTGTTGGGAAGAAGTTGAGCCCACTTTTTGGCCAAAAGGTGGAAGTATTTTCCTTGATTTTCAGAATTTGACACATTTGACCTTAAAATTTGAAGCACTTAGAAATGGAATCTTGAAAAAAGTCACTAATCATAAAATTTAGTACTCAGAATCTAGTTTCCAAATATGTAATTCATTTCAATACCTAGATGCTACAAATTGATTTTCAATAGGTTTCTAAAAACCCTGTTTAAAAGTCATTTTTTTACCATACCATGCATGTGTACGTCATCCATATTTTGACCTAAATTATCATATTTTTCTAAATCCTTTTGGGAAAAGATTTGTAACTCACTAAGCATGTTTTCGATATTTTTTTGTAATTTTTTATTGAATTTTTTTTTCTTAAATTTTTATTAGCCATATTTGTCGTTTTGAAAAATTGTCATGTACATCACACATAAGATGACCTAAACTTATCATTTTTTGATTTTTTTAAATTGAAAAGAATTATTTGAAGTAATTTTTCGTGCAATTTGTTTTACAAAAAAATATTTTAATTAAAAGTTATTAAAATAGTAAAAAACCTTGATATTTCAAGTTTATGGACCAGTTTCATTAGAAATTAATTGAAAAATAGAAAAAATAATCCAATTGTAAAAAAAATTACATATTTAGAATTTGCATTGTCTCATCTAAAATGGGTTTTAATTTTGTCAAAAAATTTTTTTTAAAAGTCTCATCCATATGTCCAAAGTCACTATTTTTCTATGACATTGTTAAGACCTTCAACTTGAGGTCAAACCAGGTTGAAGCCTAGGTTCGGATCCCCAATGCTTTTCCCAAACCAAGAAACAAATCAAAACTTAACCAAAAGTTCATATTTTAAAAAATGGGTTCCCATTCTAAAACGGATCCCATTTCATAAAGAAAGTATTTTTATACTTTTACAAACGAGATCCCATTTGAAAGTTTCCAAAATGGAAAATTCATTTTGAAAAATTTTCAAAATAGGATCCTATTTTGAAAATTTTCCAAAAATCAAAAAATTTCAAAATGAGATCCCGTTTAAAAAAAAAGAGGGATCTCATTTTGTAAAACGAGATCCTATTTAGGCTCGAGACCTCAAACATAAATGGGATCCCATTTTCTTGAAGCCGATTTTGAGTTTTTTCCTAAGGCAAAAACTTCCACATTTTGTGGACTCATCTTCTTGCATTAATCCAAAAAGGTGAATCTTGGGAAATATTGTACATTGGAGGAAAGAAAAAAATTTGTAACACTTTTGCGGCAGTACATTGACATGCTAGCCTATTGATATGATGACTTGAATTATTTTCATCCAAAATAAGTTCAACACGAGATTCCTCTCAAATTAGGTTTTCTACCTCATAAGTAGAAACAAAGGCAATGCAACCTGAAAATCTTAGGTACCATTCTTGCTAAGATCCAAAAAATGTTGAATGGTAGAATTATTTTTCCTATCCATCTTTCAACATGGATAGCTAATATTGTTCCAATTAGGAAAAAGAATGGATAAATCTAAATTTGTCTGGATTTCTATAATCTAAATCAGTCACATCATTGAAAGATATTACCCACTATCGGTAATGGATCAAGTTCTACAAACAATGAGAGGTTCAAAAATTATGTCTATGCTAGATGGTTTCTCAGGATACAACCAAGTGGAAGTAAGTGAAGAGGATTAGCACAATACCTCTTTCATTACTCTATGGGGCACTTTTGCATATCACAAAATACCTTTTAGATTGATCAATGTTGGTGCCACTTTTAAAAGGGTGATCAACCTTCCTTTTTGTGATGTAATGGGTAAGTTTATTGTAGTTTACCTTGATGATTTGACTATCTTTTCTAAAGACAATCATGATCATGTCCATCATTTACAACAAGTTCTTGAAAGGTGTCGCTAGTATGGCATCTCACTTAATCCCAAGAAGTCCATTTTTGGAGTTACCAAAGGTAACCTTCTTGGGAACATAGTTTCTAAGGGATCAAGATTGATCCTAAGAGAGTCAAGTCCATCTAGAATCTTACCCTGCCTTCAATTAATACAATAGTACATTCCTTTTTTGGGAAGGTAAACTTCTTGCAAAGATTTGTTCTTGATTTTGTAGAGAAGAATAATCACATCGTGGATATGATGA
This sequence comes from Sequoia sempervirens, assembly GCA_007258455.2. Lineage (NCBI taxonomy): Eukaryota > Viridiplantae > Streptophyta > Pinopsida > Cupressales > Cupressaceae > Sequoia > Sequoia sempervirens. The sequence goes on from VDFB02345463.1 coordinate 6,212, forward strand.
AAGGAAAATCATTCTTTCATTGGAGTGTGGAAGGGAGAGTTGCTTTCCATGACATAAAAGAGGCTATTAATCATTCTCTAGTCTTAGTCTATCTAGACTATAACAAAGACTTCATCATGTACAACTATGCCTCAGAGCATACTCTATCTGCTATCTTGGTGTAGCAAAATAAAGAAGTGATTGAATCCCCAATACCTTTCATGAGTTGTTCTTTGAAGACTCACCAACTCAAGTACTCGTTGATGGAGAAACATGCTTACATTGTGGTTAAGCACTTTAGGTATTACATTCTCAACTCCTATACTATTGCACTAGTGCCTAATTCAACAGTCAAGTTCATCTTGACTCAATAGGAATTTGGGAGTAAGAGAGGTAATTGGATTGTGAAGATCCAAGAGTGTGACATGGAGATTAAGCCCACCAAGCTAGTTCATGGGAAGGGTTTATGTCAATTGGTTGCTAACAACAAACCAGAAGACATATGTGACGATGAGGAAGTGAATGCTGAAGAAATTCCCACAGTCTTGTTTGTAAGCATGATAAATGAATGGTATTCTAACATTGCACATTTCCTCACATATGGAGAATGTCCTGAGCATTTTTCATATAAAGAGAAAAGGATAATCAAGCTTAAAGCCACAAACTTTTTTCTTTGGGATAATGGTTTGTATAAGAGAAGCATTGATGAAAATTTTCTTCGATGTGTGATCAAAGCACAATAAGGTAATATTCTGAAATATTTTCACAATTTAGCATGTGGGGGACTTTTCTCAGCTCTAACTTTATGGCTCACAAAATTTTACTACTGGCCCACACATTTTTAGGATTCATACAACTGGGTGTGTAAGTGTAAACTATGCCAACAAGTTGTGGGGAAACCCAAGCTAGCATCTCTACCCCTCAAGATAGTGGTGATTGAAGTAGCAATGGGTTATTGATTTCATTGGCGAGTGATTCCATAATCAAGTGAAATACATAGTTATGTTCTCATAGCTACCAATTATTTCACCAAGTCAGTGGAGGTTATTCCTATAAAGCATGCTACTTCATATGTGGTTTGTAATTTCCTCAAGGAAAACATTATCTCAAGGTTTGGTGTTCCTAACAAGATAGTAGCTCTATAATGCTACTTTTTTCTCATCACATGAGATAATAGAATTTTGTTTTGAGTATGGAATCACTCTTACTCATTCTTATGACTATTACCCCCAAGGAAATGTTCAAGTTGTGTCAAGTAACAAGAATTTGGTCACAATTATCAAAAAATTGGTCGATGGGAATCAAAGATCCTAGCATAAGGCATTGTATGATGCATTGCGGGTAGATCGTATAACTCCTAAATGGGCAATTGGCATGTCTCCATTTCAACTCTTGTATGGTCTAAATGTTGAGATACCCATCCCATTGGAGTTGTATGCCTTGAGTTTGGCTAAGGCAATTAATAATGATACTTTTGACAATTCAATTGACAAGCGTGTTTATTTCTTGTTGAACTTGAGGAAAAACGCGTAAAGGTGGTGGATCAAATTGATGAACACCAAAGTCAAGTCAAGAATCTCTTTGAAAAAAAAGAAAAATCTTGAGATTTCCTGGAAATTACAGATCAAGTTTTGTTATGGGATAAGAGAATAGAATCAAAATGGAAGCATGAAAAGTTTTATTCTTTGTGGAGAGGCACTTTCACGATTCACCAACTATTTGGTGAAAATATTTTTCTTTTGGAAAATCAAGATGGAATACCTTTTCTACTGCCCCACAGTGGACAACATCTGAAGCTATTCACTCAGTGAAGTAACGGATAAGTTTGTACATTTTTGTATATTTTTTGTTTTTCATTTTGTTGTCTTGTGTTTGTAGAGTTATGGGATTCTTCTCCCTTTGATCTTTTCAAAGGATGATTGAAGGAAGCTCCCTAGTTAGAGTCAGTTGTTATCCTCAAATTTCACTTGCTCAATTCATGGGATTTAATTGTTACGAAACATATCCATTCCATAGCCCACATCCTCTAAGCATGTATATCAAGGAAATTTTTGGTTGGTATCATGCATAGTCTAGCCCCTCAAAAAATATTCTGTTTGGGTCACTTTTTCACCTTTTGAAAAATTTACAAAAGTCAATTTTGTGACATAGCCATTTTTCTTTTTAGTGTAGTGTCACTAAATTTTAGTGCACTTGCATATTTTTTCTTAACTACATCTCATATGTAGTTGTTGAGAAATTCTCTGTAACTACACACTTGGACTTACCCCTCATGCACTTCAAAGAATTTTCTCTAATTTACAACAAAGATGACTACCCTTAACAAATGCAAATTGGAGAAAATTTTCCGACTTGCATCTTTTATTGCACCTATCCTAAAAGTAGTTTGAAGAATTTTCTTCGAACTACACCTAAAGTCATACCATCATGTAGAGGTGGGGAATTTTTCCACCTTTACACCAAAAAAGAAATCGCCATGACAATTCAAAGAATTTTTTCTGAACTACACCTAAATCCATATTATCATGTAAAAGTGGTAAATTTCTCCACATTTACACCTAGAAAGGAATTCCCATGCAATTTAGAGAATTTTCTCTTAACAACACCAAACACATTATTGAAATGTGAAAGTGCATATTTTCTCCACAACTGCACGAACCTTGGCACTTGTTATTTTTCTAACTCTAGAAGGTTTTTGAAACTCAATTTTTTCAATATCTTACCAAATGATCGATCCATCTCCTAGGAAGAAAATAATGAAGTACAAGTACCAAGGAGTGTTCTTGTGGATACTTATGGAGTCCAATGTGGATAATATCATAGACATAGAGATCGGTCATGCAGACATGTTAGATACTTGATGATAGTTAGAAAACTCTTCCCATGGATGCAATTGTTTAGGAATTTTCTTTACTAATTTAGACTGAGATTGAATCATCTAAGCTTTTTCATTGTGTTCCATTGATAAATTAGTGGACTTCCAAGTAATTCTAGATTAATTGAAGGTAATTTTGGATAGGCACATAAAGTTGCATGTCTACCATGTGAGGACTCCATCACATGAGTTCTAGCCATATCCAATTATACACTAGGGCCAAATGACACTAAAGTTTAGGAAACACTGAAAAAATATGAAAAATTTCTAGAGAAAAATGTAGAAGAGAATGTGTTTGCATACACTTAGTTTATTTTACAAGTTTTCCATTATATAGTTTGTAGTTTGTAAATGGCATTTTACATGTATTTTTGTAATATGCAATTACACATAAAAATAATACAGTCTCAAATAAAATTAGACATTGTTTGTGAATAAGTCAAAGTAGTTGTAGATTTCTTATTTTTTCTCTTGGCTTCTCTCTATAAATAAGAGGGGGCTCTTTTGTAATTTTTATTTTTTAGCTACTAAAGTGAAAATTTGTCTAATTAAGGAGTGCATTGAAACTTTATGTTCAAAGTGTAAATCAAATTTAATCAATACAAATAAAAAAAATTGGCACTCAATCATTATCTTAAATCAAGCTTTTGGTGCATTGGGATTGTTCTTAAGTATTTTCTATTGCATTCTCTTGTGAGTGATTAAATTTTTGTGTGGAATCAAGTATTCTAGAAGGTACTCTAAATTTATTTTTTTAGTATTTGAACTATGATATCATCTTTGGAAATTATGTTTATGTTTGTGATTAGAAAGTGACTTGAAGACTTTGGGATGTGAGTTATTATCTACGGTTGTTTGACCTAATTTTGGTGTGTGATGAAGGCTTTGGATTGCATCCTATTCTATACTTTTTCCTTTAAAATTGACATAAGAACCAACAAAAGACTTTGTTATTTTATCAATTTTCTTGGTGTTAACACTAACTGGTATCATTCTAGTTAATCTTTCGTTTAACTAAATTGGTTATCGATTATTTTTCTCTAATTAGTAGTTTGTGGTTCGTTACATGTTGTAAGCATCATGGGATTGTTATTGTAAGTTTGTAAGAGAAACATCTATTCTGAAATAAGAGAATTAGATAATATGGAAACACCCCATGGATAGTTTTAGTGTAAAATTGTAAATAAAATTAGTTAATTATTGGTTGATTATAGTTAGCAATAAGAAGGGAGCCTCCCCTTTCTAAGAGGAGAGATTTAATAATCTCATCATATTTTGGTTGATATAACCATTTTGTTGTCAGTTAGTTAATAACAAAATATTCACCCAACAGTACTTTCCACTCAATTGAATCTAGTTGGAATTATAATACGTTAATTTCAAATAGGAAAATTAGTATGGCCTCAATGGGATAGGTTGTAGCCACTACCAAGTAGGATAGATTGTAACTACCATTGAATTAGAGTGAAATCCACCCCAAGTTATAGCCTAGGTGATCATGCTGGTTATAGTTGGATAATGGTTATCTCAATTGTATCTCAATGCAACCACCATCATTATAGCTAGGTTTAACCAATGTTGGATAAATATGTTTAATCACACATACTTGGGCCCATTCAAGTGGTTGCAACTCTCTTAGTCTATTTATGTGAGTCTAAAATTTAAATTATAAAATTTGAGGCATGCATGTGTAATATGTGTGTCAATAGGTGTTGGGTCCCATTAAAATAGATAAATTGGATAAGAAGTGGATGAAAAAAAAATACAATGAATGGTTGGACAACTAAATAGTTCAAACTAGTGAAATTGAAATAATGGGCATGTGCCTTAGCAATGCCCCCTTATAAAATAAGATACCTATTATGTGGACTTGGCTAAGTGGTACAATAGGCTGGAACACTTTGGTTTGTCCTTCAAGTAAGTTACCAATAGTGTAGATTATTGGTGATACATATACCTTTGTATAATTATTTATAAGTAATTCTAATTTTTGAAATACCAAATATATAATATATGTATGTTTATGCTTCTAATCATAAATATATATGATTATATTGATGCGATTATAAGTAAAAGAGTGGAAATTGTATAGGAATTGTAAGATTCATTGGATTTGAGAAATATAAGGTGTATAGACTCATGGATTAGAGGAGAATGATCTTTATATTCATGTAATTAAAGTAATTTGAACACAAAAGGAACTTGGAGAACTCAACTAATTGATGAATTTTAACTAGATTTGAAATCAATGTATATAACTTTAAGAATACCTTGATATGTCTAGTGAGTGTATGAGATAATTTAGAATAATCACCATTGGAAATTAATAAGATATTATTTCCCTTGGCTAGATAAATACTTAAACCAATAAGTGAATTTTGGAGGATCCCATAAAATATCATATAGTGTCTTTGGTAATGTATCCAATTAACTATTATCTATCATTGGTGAGAAAATGTGATATTGAATAAGATTTATAAATCTAAAAGGTTTGAATTAAAATAGTTAAATGTTGGGATTTCACTCTTTAACAATTAGGCTCAAAATTTCTAAATTATATTTTGCATTTTAAGAGATTTTATTGGTAATTTCATTCCTTAAGTACTCGAGGATTTTTAACTATCCTAAAAATTAAGAATATTATCTAGGTCATTGATTCATGTTAATGGTAAACTATATATATCATTTTAATAGATATCTTAGGGAAATTAGCATAGTGAAGCCCCATGAAAATAGAAACATTATCAAACTACTTAGCTAATCAGCTTTCTAGGATTGACATATTCACACTTAGCTTAAGTTTACTTAAGTATTTTAGGATTGTATCCCACTTCATGTGGTTGAGACATTTCCTCATCATTTGAGACACCTTGTGCATGCATACTTTTCACTTGCTCATATACTTGTCAAGTGGGCTCACAAGTGTCCCATCTTTGGAGGGGTATCCACTCATGTATTCCTAGATTCCTACCTCCTATAGCTTGCCTATATAAGCAAGGTCACTATCTACATTTTCAACACTCTTTATTTTATACAATATGCATACTATTATGATAAAATTTGTTCACTTGTGGAAGGTTATCAATTCACACTTTCAGATTTTTTGGCTAATCCCAATAGTAGGATCATCATTAATGATCCCTGTTTGGGTAGAATTTGTATTACTAGTTCTTCACTCATTCACTATCTTGTTTTCATTATTAATTAATTAATCAATGTAGTTATTCAAGATAGGGATACCACTTTCATTTTATTATTTTAATAATCCCTTCATACTTCTCATAAGAAATAAAAATAATTGAGAATAACTTTAGACACCTCAATCCCTCATAATTAACTTGAGAATCATTTGGAGTTGAGTCTAGAATCCCCTTTTAGTAATCAAATCTAAGTTTAACTATGTAATATTAATTATTAATCCACTAGATTTGATCCCAAGTGACACATGTCCATGTTGAAGGAATGCAATATTTAGAGTATTCACATGAATTTTTAATGTTTCTAGTTAAAATAGAAGCCAAGAAAATTTGTGACCTTCAGAGAAAATGCCTTGAGAAAATTTCACCAAGATGGTAAATTGAAAGGTTCATGTGGTCTAGATCATCCTAGTATTTCCAAGTAGCTAATGGGCTTTGGTTATCCTAGATTAAAGTGAAAAAAGTGTCTAAATTGGGATTTGGTTACTTGGAAAACTAGGTAACATTGGGGCCAAGGTTTAAGCTAGTAGAATTAACTATACACGTGAGCATTACATTAAAATTGTATGGTTTTAAGCAAGTAAATGGTAGTATAGACTTGACTTTAATATATGTCTTCTAAAGATGTATATTTAAATAATTTGATTACTATTATTAATATTTTGATAATATTTTCTTAGATTATATTTAAAGTACCATTTTAAGAATAATATTTATTTAGATTTTAATCCTTATTTCGAATTATGATATCTAATAATATGTTGAGAATCTTAATTATTTAATATTATAGTTTGAGAATGTGTAGGTAAATGTTGATAAAGAAAAGGCCAAACCAAGTATATAAGGGTGTATTTTATTTCATGGGGAAATTCATTAGTAATTGGTGCAAGAATAATCATATAGTAGATAATGTTGAATTACTCAACAAAGACAATGTGAGAATCATTGGATAAATTGGAGCTATTTGATTGTCTAATATAATTAATCTAGGGAAATATAAAAGGATAACAAGCTCAGATTTGTTAAATAATGATTAATAAGAAATTTTCATGGAAATAGAGGTGATTAAAATCAATATAAGAAAAATGAAACAAATTGGTGAAAGGTGAAAAAAGGGAAAGAAAAAATGGAAAATAGTAAAACACCAAGAAAGAGGCAAAAATGCTAGCTTAGGTATAAAGAAGAAGAAAAACTAACTAGAAGAAGCCAAATCTATGCATAGTTTAGAAAGTCTAGGGAATGCTATAATTCACATGATAAAGGAGAAATCCTAGATTGACATAATGAGAGTTATTATGCCACCTAAAATAGCTAATGGTGTCCTAGAGATAATCAATAAAATTAATATAAATACTAGAAGAATCATTAGATGAAGGCTACCAAAACCATGAAAATATAAATCTAGAAGCCATGGTAGATAAGGAAAGAAGAAATTTTTTATCAAAGTAGTGGAAGCTAATAAAAGTTTTGATAACTTGGTATAATATATTTATTGAGACATTTGATCATGATTCTATGCATATGGTCTTGTGTGTGTCTATAAAATTATTTTATGTGTGGAAGCCAGTAGTAATAAGTACTCTTTGTAAATTCATAAAATAATAGTTATATAATTTTGATACCTTAGTGAGTCTAGTTGTAGTTGCTACTTAGTGATTCTAGTGTACTCAACACTATTGGAAAGATAGATTTTAACCATACCTATTAGGTTGAAATTTTGAAAGAGAAACCTAATGGAGGATAATGGTGAAAATCCACAAGAACACTAAAGGCTTGTAGTAAGAAAATATATCCTTGAGAAAAATAAAGATAGCTATAGTTATCATAGATAAAGAGAATAGTAGTGTAGCACATATAGAGGGGTTATGGAAACTCTAAAGAGATACAATTATGAATAAATTTGAATAGGAACACATCTCTATATGTAATAAATAACATATTTCAACCATATGATATGTAATAGAAATATAATATATGTGCATGTGTCAAATGTGTAGAGTGAGTTATTCTAGTGTCAACACAAACATTAATGAGATGATTTACATTCAAATTTTGAAGCAAGTAAAATTAATCTATTCATAATACAATCAAACCTTTCAAATACATATCATTGTTCTCTATTTCTAGGGATTTATTAACCCGTTTGGCCCTTAGATTTCTATGGGCACAAGGTTGTTAAAATGACTACCTAGAAAACGAGATTTGATGCTTAATATGCAATCTAAGATTATTTCTATGTGCAAATTTGTGGTGGAAGAGTTAGTGGTATGCTTCTAAATGAAACAAAACAATGGAAAGGATAATGGATTAAATGATAAATGAAGGATGATGTTGATGATAGATGAACAAGTGGAGATGAGTGAGATGATATGGAACTATAGTGAGCTATCCATGATTATGCATATGCTCAAATGCAAAGATAAAACAAACTATCCTAAAATGTAACTATGATGCAATGGAGATGATAAGATGTAACTATGAAGCAATTAATTAATCTAAGATGAGAATACAAAGTAACACATGATAAGAAAACTAAGTATAAGACTCCATGAAAGCTCCAAGCTCCTACAAATTGCATGGTGACAATGCTCCAAAGCATGGATGAAAAATGGCATTATAGCACTTCCAATTTGTATCTCAAAGAAATAGCATTATAACATTACTCCAAGGTGGATAGAAATGCAAGGGATGAGGTGTATTTATAGAGTTTTTAGAGCATTTTGTGAGGGTAAGAGCCTATCAATGGTTGATTCAAAGGGAGACAAGATAAAATGATGGAGATGAGAAAGGAATCAGGATTTTGTCCCTTGACCAAAGGAAACATGCCATGTGTGTGAAGAGAATCCCTTGACCAATTGGAAGCATGCAAAATGTATGGGATTCCAAGTGTGTGAAACAAAGACCCATGTGCTCCAAATTTGTTGGAAGTGTGGGGGAATAAAGCTATGTGCTTTTTCTTATTGTTGGAAGTGTTTGAGGATAATTCTAATTAATAATTAGGCTTATTTATTTTCATGTGACCTTTATGAGGTGGCACATTAAAAATTTGTAGAAATGTGCTCTAATTCTTAATCGAGTTAGGGAAGATTAATTAAATAAAACCGTTTAGGGTTTTGTTTATTTAATCTATGAGAATGAATGAATAAGAAGAATTAAAAGGAAAGTGAACAATATAAATAAAGTAAGACTTTATTTATACGTAGTTGAAACATTAATCAAATAGGTTGTACTTAATTAATTGAAAATGATGACCGTTTTTAGGTGTATAAATTTTGCCCCTCTTTGAAGTAATCTGTTTACACGTTGCTTCAAAGAAAATTTTAATGTCGATGCTCAAAAAAGATTTTGATGCCCTAGATGATGGAAGATTTCGATGCCCTAGACCATGCCCCAGACTTTTGAATTTCAAGTATTGACAGATATATGCCCCCTCGGGAGATAAATAGGTGAATTTTGGAGTTCTTGAAATTTTTTGATGATTTTTGATGATTTGATGATGATATGATGCAAAGACGATTTATCTCCCGATAAAGAAATACTAATTTCACCAGTTGATTAAATGTTGTCATGCTTTGCCTCCTTGTGTTTGATGTTTGATGATCGCGTTCAGTTGATTGTTTGATTTGATGATGTTGATAGAAAAATTGACCTCATGATAGGTGAGGATCAATGATAGGATGATGATGATTGACCTCATGATAGGCGAGGATCAATGATAGGATTGATGATTGACCTCATGATAGGCGAGGATCAATGATAGATTGATGATTGACCTCAAGATAGGTGAGGATCAATGA
>VDFB02345464.1:0-24066 GCA_007258455.2 Sequoia sempervirens
ATGGCCAACAAATTCTTCTACTCTATGATGAACATGGTTGCTAAGGAGTCCTTGATATACACCTGGTACGTGAGGCCCAAACCATGAACACCAACCTATTACAAGCGTGAGTCGAGAACCTTAGCGAGATACTAAAGGCTCGGACCAACTCTTCACGTCATCTCGACACTTCGCCAATTACAACATGGTTGGATTGAGGTACAGCTTTCGCTCTCCCCCCTTTATATACCATGCCGGTATGCGTGGTTGGAATCATCCCTTGGGGTGATGAAATCCCCAGCCAAGTCCCACTAAGAAAATGAAATTAGGGTGACTCAAAGGAATTGGAAAGCTACAATTTCTCGTCACCCAGGATTGCCAAATGGCATAAGGGGATTGCATACGTCAAATAGCCTTCCACAAGCACACCAAACAAGGTTTGTTGACCCCTCTAATTAAACTATGTGCCTAATTTACCAAAGGACAATTGGTAAAAACTTGAAATTTTACCTTCGGAAGGTCAAGTCCGCCATCGGAGGGTCAGGTCCGCCATCAGAAGGTTAGGTCTGCCACCGAAGGGTCAAGTCCACCACTGGAAGGTCAAGTTCACCACTGGAAGGTCAGGTCTGCCACCGGAGGGTTAAGTCTGCCACCGAAAGGTCAGGTCCGCCACTGGAACCACCGAAAGGTCAGTTCTACCAACAAAGAGGTTAGGTCTGCCACCGAAAGGTCAAGTCCACCACCGGAAGGTCAGGTCCACCACCGGAGAGGTCAAGTCTGCCACTCTGTAACTGGTACAAAAATGCCAAAAATAGCAAATATATGCATTAGAAAATGAGCAACAAACTAAAAAGTGCAAATAAACACCAAAACAACTTACACCTCAAGATTAGCCTAAGTTGGAATCAACACAAGATAAAAACAACAAATGAAACTTTATACCTTGTGTCAAATCGATCCTTTGGTTGGCCCTTCGATCTTTGATGTGTATGCTCCTTGGATGGCAAGATATGCAAACTAGATTATGATGTGAGGATGGATGGAAATGGATGAAAGCATGAAAATGACTAAGTGTAGATTGAGAAACAAAGTGATGCAAGAGTTTGGCTAGCAAAATGATCTCCCACTCAAAATGAGGAAAATAGAAATTGTTATAGGAATTTTGAGAATTCCTAGAAGAAATGGACAGTTGAGATTGATCCCAACATGGCCAAGATGTAGGGCTATGGTGAGTTGAAAACTCACAAGCCCTCACATCTTGACATGTGGCAAGGGGAAAGGCTTAAGAAAGATGAGGTGTACATGAGGTGTAAGAGAAGTACATGACATGGATGTACTTCAAAGGACCATAGGGATTTGGTCAAGATATCCTCATAAAGGATGTCCTTGTCCCCATGTGGGTGAGAGGACATGTGGGGAATTAAAAATTCCTCAAATATTCTCATGGGGATGATAGAAGGAATTTAAAATTCCTTAAATGCATTGGGGGATTAAATGTGAATTTAAAATTCACATAGGGATTGGAGATGCCTTGCTCAAAAAGAGAAAGCTTTTAATGAAGTTGACTAATGACACATTCCATAAATGACATGGGGATTAGAAGTGACTTAATTGGGTGATTTAGGTTGTGCAAGTACTTGATTAGGCTAATTAAGGACTCATTAGAGGCAAGTGGTAAATTATAGAGGATGGGACCCTAATGATGATTAGGGGTGTGCACATCTTAATCATAAATTAATTATGACTAAGAAAGAGGGTTAGATTGCTAAGAGGGATTAGAGGCCAACTTGCAAAAGTTGGAGGATGTGACATCTAATCAAGGATTAGACATGTGCACATCTAATGGAAGATTAGAAGATGGATTAGGATTAGATAAAAATGATGGAGGGATGTGACATGAGGAGGAATTAAATAAATGTGATATTTATTTAATTCATTTGATGAAAGGAGGATTAAAGAGATAAGGTATTATTGATTAAATACCTTAGGGATTTGGTAGAATTAAAGCTATTAATTAAATAATAGCAGTATTACTTAATTAATGAAAAATAAGACGAAAGGGGATGAATTTGGATAAATTAAGTGTCCAAATTTAGATGTCTATAGAGGCAACTGAGATATTATATTTGGGACATGTCACAAGTGCTAAAGGAGTTTAAGTTGATCAAAAAAAGATCCAAGCTATCTTAAATTAGCCTCCTCTCACAAATATGTCTAAGCTAAGAGGGTTCTTTGGACTTTGTAGCTACTACCAAAGGTTCGTCAAAGGATTCTCTCAGTCTATGGCCCCCCTCACCAATCTGACTAAAGTAAGAGCCTTTTAATGGATAGAAGAGGTAAAAATGACCTTCAAGAAATTGAAAGAGGTAATGAGCTCTTGTTTGATTCTTGTAATTATTGATTTTTCACTCCCATTTGATGTAGAATGTGATGCTTCTGGTGAAGGGATCGAAGTTGTTCTCTCTTAGAAGGGTCACCCAATAGCATTTGAAAGTAGGAAATTGAGAGATAATGAAAAAGGATACCCCATATATGATAAGGAGATGCTAGCTATAATGCATGACTTGGAGAAGTTTTGACAATCCGTGGTGTGCTGAAGACTTGTGGTCAAGACATACCATAACAATTTGAAATTCTTCCTGATTCAATAAAATTTGAATGACAGGCAATAAAAATGGGTTAGAAAACTATAGGCATATGATTTCTATATTGAATATATCAAGGGAAAGAATAATACTATGGTGGATGCACTTTTTAGGAAACCTACTCTATGCCATGTGTCCATCACATCAGCTAACTAGAGGGATTCCATCATGGATGATTATGCTAAGGATTCTTTTGCTACTAGTTTATGGGAAGGTGTAGAGAAGGATGGCCACTATGCAATGGAGGAAGAACTGATACTATTCAAAAACTAGGTATTCCTAGTTCTAGGATCTAAGGTGAAGGAGAAGATATTAGAGGCCTATCATAATGAGCCAATAGTAGGGAACTCTGGATTCTACAAAACTTATCGAAAGATCAGGGAAATATTTTCTTGGAAGGGCCTTCAGGAGGATGTTCTCTCACACATCCGAAAATGCATCACATGCCAGTAGAATAAGGGAGAAAAAGAGTTTTCGATTAGACTTTTATAGCCTCTTCCCATCCAAGAGCGCAAGTGGGAAAGTATCTCCATGGATTTCATCACTAAATTACCCAAAGCTCAAGGCAAAGACTGCATTTATGTTGTGGATAGATTGACCAAGTATGATCATTTCTTTAACATCTCTAGTGACTATAAAGCTTTGCAAGTTTCATAATCATTCTTCAAGGATGTTTTTTGGTTGCATGGGTTACCTAAGAACATTGTTAGTGACAAAGATAGTCGATTCCTCAACATTTTTTGGAAGGAGTTATTTCATCTACTCAGCACCAAAATCACCCATAACACAAGTTATCATCCTCAAGTTGATGGGAAAACCGAAATTGTAAACAAGTAGTTAGAAGGATACTTGAGGAACTATGTCACCAGTTAGCAGACGACCTAGATCAATTGGCTACATTTGGGAGAATATTGTTACAACACAACCCATCACGTGTCCATTGGCATGTCTCCATTCAGATCCCTCCATGGATATGATGCTTTGAACTTTATAGATTTGGTCCTCATAGGTAATAGAGTTCCGATAGCAAGTGATTTGGTTAACCAAAGTTAAAACATAATGAGAACTCTCAAGGATCACCTGCAAGTTACTAAAAACTAGCAAAAGATGTATGCAGATAGAAAATGCATAGAAAGATCATTTGAGGTGGGAGATATGGTGTTCATCAATTTGCAACCATATAGGTAGATGTCCATCAAGAAAGGAGGAGCCAAGAAACTCAAACCTAAGTTCTATGAACCATACAAGATAATCCAGAAGCTTGAAGAAGTTCCTTATGAAGTTGAGCTCCCAACAGATATAAAAATCCACAATGTCTTCCATGTATCATGCCTAAAGAAGGTTTTGGGATTGAATATAACTCTTACTACTGAGTTACCACCCCTAGATGGTGAATGGAAACTCATCCTTATTTTCAAATTTGTGATTGATATCAAGGTCAAGAATCTAAGGAACCAAAATATAATTGATTATCTTGTCAAATGGAAGGGCTTGCCAATTGAATATGCTACCTAAGAAGGGATTGAGATCTTAGAGCATCCAAATTTGTATTGCTTGGGGACAAGCAATTCTAAGAAGGGAGGATTTTTCATGTCCCTTTCTGATAAAATTTAGTTGTAGAGCGGAATTTGGGATTCCTTCTGCATTCCTCTATAGGATCTCATTTAGGTCTATGGTTTCGTACATAGAATCTGTAGTAAAGGCCCCACAACATATCCAAAGATCGGAGGAGAAGGATCATCTACTGGGAATATATCATCATCAGAAGATCGATAGCTCAGGCTCATTGTACTAGAATAGAGTCAATTTTAGGGGGTGATCCCACAATAGTAGATTACACTTTTTGGCCAAACTAGATATTTAACTAATTTTTTTAACTTAATCTTCACTTTTTTGGCACCTATAGTTGCTAAACCGTGAGAAATTTGAAGATGATGCAAACTAGTGATTTGTGACATTTTGTCTGTAGATTCTAAATATGTATTTTTTTAAAAAATTGGAATCAAATTACATTTCTTTTTCCATCTTTGAAAACTAGTTTTTAATGGTAAACACCATTTTTAAAGAGTGACGTGTACTTGCTAACACATAAAAAATTTCTATGAAAGATAAAATTCCAATTTTTTTTAATTTAGATTTGTAACTATGATATATCTAATGCATGCAATTGGTTTCATAGTGTTTTATTGAATTTTTTTCTTAATTAAGTTTTCAAGTCAAACCAGTTTAAATTTAGACATAGGTTTACTTGCTAACACAACTTTTTTGTATGTATTGAAATTCTTTTTTTTTTTGCTAGATCAAGGACATCAATATCTAGTGCATAGATATTTTTCAGATTTTTTTTTATAATCTACTATTTTCCACATGTGCAAAACAAAGAGCTTGAATTTTTTATGAAAACCTATGTTCAATTAAACTTAAAAAAACTTAATAAAACCAAAATATATTACAAATATATTTGATGGATAGCTCGTTCCAAGGAATACCATCATCTAGTTGGGTCTCTGAAGTTGATTCCATTTTCATCTTCAACCCGCACTCCGAAAGGAAAATTTTTGTAGAAAATTGCTATAGGGGGAGAAGGGAAAAAAAGGAGGGTTCTAGCGAATGCCCCTTTGAATACAATTAAAAAATAAAAACCCATTAAAGGGGGGTTCGCTAGAACCCCCTTCTAGTGAACTCCCTAAAGTTTTTTCCCACCGAAAATGCATTTTCCCTTCCTCAAACTAATTGTAAACCAGTTTTGTGGGATCACCCCAAGATTCCCACCTCACTCCTTTGCAGGAGCATGTTCAAGTGTGTGATTTGGAACATGGCACTTATGTTGACCCTTGTGCATCATATCTTGATCTTAGAGAAGCATGGGGGGGAAATGAATAGATATTTCTATCAGAAGGTGATTATGCTAGTCAACTAGCACCCACTCCTACAAGATTGAAGGATAAGGCATCACAGGGTCATGTAAAGTAACGGAATTTTTTTAGGAAGCTAGAAGGGGTGTGGAAAGTGTGTGGATGGGTCCATAGGAAGGCACACCTATTCTAGGGGAATCTACATTGTCCTTAAGGCTGACCTAATGTAGCATCTGGGGAATTCAAATTATAGCTTTGGCACTTATTGGGCTCAAGGTCGACCTGTTCATTGAGGGGAATTATTAGCATATAAATGTAGGATGTTAATTCATGTAAGGGCATCAAATTATTATGTCATTATCTTGTAAATTTAGGACACTTGTGTTCTAATTACTTCTAAGATTGAAAACCCATAGGATTTGTGTTCATTGGACAAAAACCTAGTGTTCACTAGGATCAAAGGGTGAAACCCCTTTGGTTCCTAAGGGCGTTCTCATTCAATGATTGTATTTGAGCTTCAAGGATTTTGTAGGGAATTTAATATTATTGTTTGATTTGTGGTGATTTGGAAAATCATTCTGCATCATTATCTTGAATTATAATCAATATATATTATTCATATTCTAGAGTTCTCATCATAATTTGGTGTAATATATTTTGTGCTTATCTTGTTGTGTTTAAATTTCATCCACAAATTAGTATTTGTTACAAATTTTATGTTAGGGACATTACATGGGACACTCAACTTTGATCCGAAAATATCTATGACAATAATTTCCTGATTGAATGTTAAATTGGGTAAACGAAAATTATCTTAAACTTAAATAAAAAACTTTTAATAGATATTTAATAAACTAGAAATATGAATAAAAGCATAGAAAGAAAGAAGACAAAAGACCACAATTGGCAATGAAGTTCACCCAAAATTTGGCTATGTCTCTAGGTCACTCTCCAATGAGTTGTCAATCCTTTATAATGCTCCAATGCTTAAATACATCAAAAGGCACCTTTCAATCTATAGCTAAGGCCTTTACATAGCCTTCTCAACAGTAAGAAGTCTTCAAGTATTCTCCCACTATTGATTACAAGAAGAAGGCTTCAAAAGCCTTGAAAAACCTCTAGCTATCCTGAGAAAATATGACTTCAAATAAAATTTTGTGCACTATAATAACATCCTTCGGGCTCTGCCTTAATGGTAAAGAATTTTTCAATATATATAAGAGGGCTTGGGTTCAAACTTGAGCCCCTTTTTTTTGTCCCACACAGATTAATCATAGAACAAAATCAATTTTGTTAGTGTAGTGTAGGAAATGTATCCCTTTACATTTTCATACTTATTTGGGCCCTCCTTGCTAAAATTGGGCTTCTTTATGCCTTATTTGGTCCTATTTTACATCCACAAGCCATATTTAATGCATCTTTCTGAGGATAATCCCAACACATATGTAATGACCAATCATAATTAAGTGATTTTGGATTTTATGCCCTAGATTTAGTGATCTGGGACTCATACACCACCTTGGGCGTATGGGTCCCACCTAAGTTTAGGGGCGTAAATCTAAATTTCACTTTAAACTAAACATTTCTTGAAAAATGTGTCTCGAGCTTAGCCTACTGGGACTCATACACCCCAATTGGCACATGAGTCTTGCTTAGCTTAGACCTAATTTAAATTCAAATTCTTGGTGGGATTTTATTCTCCTAGATCTGATGTCGGCTTGTAGTTTTGTAATTTTGGGAAATTTGGCATAAACAAGTATAAATACAAGGTTATTTCACTCATTTTCTCCTAGAAAGTTACAAGTCATCTAGCACTTTTTGAGATCAAGCATTCTATCATTCAAGAGTATTCAAGATTCGATTATCAACCATCTTGGAGCATTATTCAAGTATCAAGCATCATGTCAAAGTCATCATGCATCATGTTTATTTTTGAGCTAACATTTATGATGTAGGTATCTTTTGATTCAAGCAAAGCATTCAAGTCAAGATCCATATCATTTAAGCAAGATTCAAGATCCACATTCATGCTAGCCATTACTTACAAGATTGCAACCTTTTGTTTAAGGGTTTGGTGAGTTGCAACATTGCACATTTGTTCATTCATCATTCCTCCATTCTATTTGATTTCATTTCAAGGTTTGATTAACAAAACAAGGTTTGACCAAGGAAAACCCCTATCCACTAAAAAAAAAACATTTTTCCCTTTCTTTGATGTGTAATTTTCAGATTTAGGTTGAAGATTAATTGAAGAGCAAGTTTGGAGAAATTTTTTAAGTTGTCAAAGTTTTCATCTGCATTGCAAGATCACGGAAAGTCACCTAAAGGTTGCAATTCAGAGTTTTAGATCAACCCTTATACTAGGAATAAATCACCACTTGTGGCATATGAGTCCTAGTGTATGCATCTAAAAATGGTCACATTATAATAAGTCTGGTAATTAATTAAATACAAGTTATTTAATTAATCTCCTAAAGTCATCTACATATAAATAAATTTAATTATTTATTTATATTGTTCATTAATTAAATAAAGAGCTTTATTTAATTAATTACCATCTCCACATTCCTCTTAATTAAATTAAATAATTACGATTATTTATTTTAATTATCATATTATTCTAAGTTTGAAAATTTGAATTCAAAAATGGAATATTCCTCCTCTTCATCTCATAGTTAAATTAAATATTTTAAATATTTAATTTAATGCCTTCTAAATCCATCTCTCTCACATAATTAAATATTACTTATTTAATTATGCGGCCTTCTAATCTCATCTTCACACATAATTAAATATTGCTTATTTAATTATGCGAGTTTCTAAATCCATCTTCACATATAATTAAGTAAGTTTACTTATTTAATTATGAATTTCATTTTAACTCATCCTTCAAAACAGAAACCTTCCTTTAGATCTGAATGAAAAAAATTGAAAAAGAGGAAACCTTCTATCTCCCTCTCAAGCTTTCGAAAATCCTATACGTTCATCTTACCAGACTGAATCTCAACCGTTGATCATTGCCAACTAAGCTTTTGCCTTTGAAAAATCTATAAATCAATCCTTTCACAAGCCATTTGGATCGGAATCTTCAGACATCCTCATTCTGTCAAAATAATCCTCAATCTTTCAATCCCATCTATCATTTTCATCATATCATCGTTATGCTGCTGAAGTGAACAACCAACATTCCTCCATTATCAACCTTCAAAATCTTGCATTCTTAGTGTATTATGCATTTACTTTTAAATCTCGTTCTTTAGTAGTCATTTTGTGGAGCTTAGCATACAAATCGGAGAGCTTTAGCAAAAATACTGGAGATAGAGGACAATGGGACGTCTTCAAAGGAGCTGCTGCATTGAGAGTTTGCTTTACTTTGTTTAATCAGTTTTCCTTTGATTTAAAGTTTCATTGGTGTGCTTGAATAGTATTTATTTCATTTTAATACACATATTTTCAATCACACACCTAGTATACCTACTTTCAGGCATTTTCTGTAGATCCTAGTTTAGTAATTCCAAATTTTGGTTTCGGCCTGAAACCCTAAACTGGGACTAAATTGCCCCTATTGGCGTATGAATCCTAGTGTGCTTCAAAATTTAGCATTTCCAATATTTTAGACCTCCATTCAAGCCTCTTCAGTTTCTAGGTGCACCTTTGTTCTTTCTTGGTCTATTATTTTGATTTTCAGTTTCATAAGCTAGGTCATATAGTTAGGTTTTGCATATCATTTAAATTTCTAGTCTTTCCAAGCCCTTGCATGGTGGTGAACCCTCTTTTATCCTTTAATCATACCCTAGGACACCTTATTTCATATCTCTTTCCCTTTTTTCATCCTTGGATTGAGATATCTAAGGTTTCCTTGAGTGAAATTTGAAGGAAATAGGTGGAAAGGTCCTAAACCCTAGTTCTATCTCTCAAAAAGATAGAGCCCCCCTATTTTCTTAGGTTTTGAATTTTGGTGAACCTAGCCTTTTAGAACACCTTATTTTTTGATTTGAAGTGTATCATAGTTCTAGATCTAGCTTACATTAACTTTGCATTAGGTTTTGCATTAGTTAATTTGCATCTAGGGTTTCTAATCTTGCATTAGTGAAAGTGCATAAAGGTTGCATTTTTGCATCTTGCATCATTAAATTTCATTTGAAAACTATAATAGTACTTAGTCTAGACAACATTCAAACCAGAAAACCTAACATTCACTCAGAATTTTCTGAAATTTGTGCAAAAATCTTGATTTGGTACAAATACGCCCCTTTGGGAAATTTAGTCCCAGTACAAGTGGTTTTGCTTGATTTTTAGGTATTTTGTGTTGACTTTTTATCAGCATTTGAACCCCTAAAAAACCCTAGCTGGGACTCATACGCTCCTCTGGGGGATTTAGTCCCATGTCAAATTTGAAACTATATTTCACAGCATTAAAAACCTTGTTTCTGTGTTTTAGTTTGTTATTCGATTCTTGTTTTAGTTTACTGAGTGGTGCAGGAGCACCTGGGAAAGGTCTATTGCTGGAGTTTTACTTGAAGACTAAATTTTTTTGTGCTATCATAAGGTCATGTTGACCATCATTTTAGGTGCTTAGGGTGTTTTTGAATGTTGGGAAAGAAGGTGACAAGGGCTCAATAGTTTTACAACATCATTATGTTAAGTTGTCTAGTGTTGGCAAGGTGTCTGAAAACACTGCGAGTTTTACAAAGGTTGTTTTTAGGTCATCTTGCAGCCCGACCCAAGCATCTAAACTAATTTGGAAGCCTATTTAAGGCATTCCTTGACCTTGGAAAGAGGTTAGATGTTTTATTTTGAAGTGGCATTTTGTGAAGCTGGTGAAACAGCGTTCAATAAGACAGTTTTCCTATTCTTTGCATTATTGTTGAACTTCAAATGGATTGAATCTTACTGTTTGTTTGTGGTATAATGTAGTGGTAGTCATATACAAGCTTAGTGTACCATTATTTTTCTTTGGTAGATTGTTTCCATCTGTAGGTTGTAAATATTTTGCTTTTCTGTCATTTTCAGTCCTGTAGCAGGCTGTTTTTAATAATGGAGTCCTAGGGTGCCTCCCCACCATACAAATTGTAAGGCCTTTTGGGAAATGTGCCTAGGATCCATGCTTGTAAATATGGTAGCTGTACATATGGTAGGTGTTAGGTTTTCTTTGGTTGCAGGAGCTAGGAGAAAAACCTTGCCCTAGGCGAGCCAGTGAAGACCCCGGCTAGGAAAGGCTACAGGACAGTGTTAATAACTTGCAGGGGAGAAGAGTTTTTGGAAAATTATTTTTGGAGAATTTAGGGGAAGGTCTTGGCCATGTATGGTGATAAGGAAGAGAGCCCAGCTATCCATTTAGGAGGATAACTTTTCACCAGTCCTAAAACTATTTCTGAGCAGTTAGAAACCCTAGCTGCTTGACCAATTTGGTATTTGGACAGCATACGGCCTGAGAAAGACTAAAACCCTAGAAATCTTGAAGGTGTAGATAGGGGAAACACATTACCTAAGTCAAGAACCTAAGTCCTTTGGTGGGTTTAGGAGGGAAAAGCAATTTACCCCTGTTCAGAGGCTCAAAGGCTACTAGTCTTTCAAACTCTAGAAGAGTATCTTGTGAAAGCGATGATAAGACAAAAACTTGTGGTTGTCTAAGAACCCTAGACAAGCCATTTTGAAGTCTTTGTAACCTTTTCTAACCCCTGCAAGAACCTAGAAGATGGTTGAGTTTATTTGGTCTTTAGGGCAGATTAAGGGCCAAAGGAGAATGAAGCATTGAACCAAGGATTGGTTTGGTAGTTCAAGATTTGTCAAGATAGTGAGGTTGGAAAGAGAACCAGGGGAACTTAGACAAGTTAGAGTTCCTATAGGTTAAGGTGGAACAAAAATTTCACCAAGGAGGTCTATGACAAGGCCTAGCACAGGAATAGATGTGATTGCTTCCTACAGCATCTCAGTCAGTGTGATTGATTCCTGCAGCCTCCCTATCACTGAGTTTCTATTTCATGCATTTCATTAGATCTAGCTTAATTTAGATTCATTTCAATTGTGGATAAAATTACATTATTGCACTTTTTAGTCCTAGCACCAGTTCATAGTTCAATTAGATTAGATTACATTTGGCATTCAGTAGAAAACAAAACCAAAAACACCTATAAATCGATGAACCACATGGAGAAAGCATAGTTATTTGAGTATGTCAAATCTCTTTTTCCAAGTTAACCTAACCCCCAAGCCTTTTAGTAGTGATGACTTTGACATTTTAGATGAATTCCTTGAAGATTTCATCTCGCAAGGTTCATCCACTAAAGCTTGTTACAACACACTAAAACAAAGAGAAGTTAATGTTTTCCAACCTCAACTCATCCTTTACCCACCTTCACACAAACCTCAAACTCCAAACAAACCCGTTTTCACCCTTGAACCACCTACGAATAATTTTTTGCAGCAATCAAGTTATAATACCATTGCTCATACATATAACACTAGAAACAATCCACAACCAAAACAACCAACTCCAACACCCTTACCTTTTCCTAACCCTGTCTTGCCTAGTGCTCCTCATTTTCCTTTGAATAGTGGGAAGGAGTATGATCTTGTTGAACAAATTAAGAATACTCCTACAAGGATATACCTATGGGACCTAACTTATAATTCACCTAACTATCATACTATGCTTCAAACTACCTTGCGACAAGTTGTGGTTCCCTCCAGTGTAAATGCAACTGATGTGGCAGCTCTAATTCAAGAAATGAATGTGGTCAACGTAGACATAAATTTTCATCAACATGAGCTACCTCCTTTGGAAATGAGAAATAAAAATGATGCCTTCATGATAATAGATATCTATAATAGGTTGGGAATAAAAATAACCCTTTTTGACAATGGTTTCGCCCTTAATGTGTGTAGTGTGACCCTTTTGGATAGACTTGGCATGGATAAATCAATAATTAAACTGACTCCTTATCGATTTGAGGATTTGACAATGTAGGAAAGCAACTACTTGGTGTGATTACTTTACCTATTATAATTGGAAAGGCTACAATACAAACTCCTATTCGTGTCATGCCTAATAATCTTCCATACAATCTTCTTTTAGGAAGACCTTGGATTCATGAGATGCATGCAGTGCCTTCAACTCTTCATTGTATCATGAAGTATTTCTATAACAATAAAGTGTACCAAATTGAAATAGACCCTGAGCCTGAAATTCTCTTACAAGTTGAAAAAGGAATGACAAGTCCTCTAAACACATTAATTCCAACATCAAACATAGAACCTATGAAAGAAGAGAAATATGAGATATAAAAAGTGTCAAGGTTATTGAAAGACGATTGGGTTTCCTTAGACTTCACACCTTCATTTATGGGAGAATACACAATCACAACAAAAGAAACCAAAAATCAAAAGAAACCAATGGTAATGTCAACACAAAATTTGGAAGATAACTCACAATCATCTATCTCATCTACTCTAGAAGAAGAGACAAGCTATACAACAAACTTTGATGAGATAGACTATCAACAACCACCAAAATTGAAAGAAATGGAAAAAATTTATGGAAGAGGTTATGAGCTGATGAAACAACTTGGCTATAGTGGAAAATGATGTGGAAAGAAAGAACAAGGAATTTGTGTTCCTATAGAACCTAACACACAAGAAACAAAAATTGGTTTAGGATATTGTCCTTCTAAGATAACACAAGAAAATAAAAGACCTTTTTTAAACATAAACACCATCATGTATAACCCTAAAACAACTCTCACCTTGAAGCATCCTAAATTGATTGATAAAAATTGTGAAGAATCATTGGAATACTTTGAATATGATGAAGCCTTGAAAGAAATTTTAGGAGTTTATGACAAGCCATTTATTCCCCCTAAAAAGAAATGGGTTACATGTGCTATAATTAGTGTTAAGCAAGAGGAAAAAGAAAAGGAAAGTAACGAGATTGATAAAAGAAATGAAGAATACAATCTCGAATTCCTGAAACAAACAACACTCCCTTTAGGAGATACAATTAACATACCGATGGATATCACTAATGGGGAGAAAGTGATTAAGATAGGAAAGTGCCTTGACGAAGATGAACAAGAAGACCATGCAAATTTACTTCATGAACTTCCAAAACTTTTTGCTCAGACTTATTCGGATATGCTAGGAATCAATGCTAAGATAGTGACACACAACATAGTCCTTGAAGAAAATGCTAAACCAATTAGACAAAAGATATGAAAGATGAATCCTAAGATAGCCTTATTAGTTAAGGCCGAGATTGAGAAACTTCTTGAATTTATATGACCTATAGATTATTCTCCTTGGATCTTGAACATCGTTGTAGTTGTGAAACCTAATAATCATATTAGGATGTGTATGGATTTTCATGATTTAAATAAAGCATCTTTAAAATATGATTTTCCCCTTCCTAATATTGACATGATAGTGGACTCGACTACAGGACATGCTTCATTTTCATTCCTGGATGATTTTTTTGGACATAATCAAATCTTCATTAACCCTCAAGATCAATACAAAACAACATTTGCTATAGCTTGGGGAACATTTTGTTGGGTAGTGATGCCTTTTGGATTGAAAAACGCAAGCACAACATATCAATGAGCTATAACATTGATATTTCATTATTACATACATAAGATTTTGGAAGATTGTGTTGATGATATTTTAGCCAAATCTTTAACCTGACAAGAAAATGTGAATATCCTTTAAAAATTATTTGAGTGAATGCAAAAATATAACATGAGATTGAATTAAAAAAAGTGTCTTTGGAGTAGATAGTGGATTTTTTTTAGGTTTTATATTATCTCGCAGAGGCATTGAGGTGGACACAAATAAAATTGATGCTATATTTAACATGCCACCTCCTAGAAATATTTCACAATTGTGCACTTTACAAGGAAGAAATCAGGCTATATGTCATTTTGTAGCATCCATAGTAGGCCGAACATTACCGTTTACACATATTCTTAAGAAAGAGGCTCAATTTAATTGGAATAAGGATTGTAAAAAATCTTTTGAGAGTTTGAAAGATTACCTTGCTACTCCACCTATTTTACAACTTGTTATGCAAGACAAACCATTCATCCTTTATACAACAACATTGGCCCATGCTCTCACAACATTTTTGGCTCAACAAGATGAAAATTGTAAGGAACGTCTTGTTTATTACATTAGCCAAACTCTAATCGATTATGAAACACAATACACAATGATAGAAAAATAATGTTTGGATCTTGCATTTTATACTAGTAAATTGAGACATTACTTATTGAATGTTGAAATACATGTGATGACGAAATTCAATCCTTTAAAACATCTTTTCGCTAAAATAGATTTGTCGGGACGCCTAGCTAAGTGGGTTATGTTGTTAATTGAGTTTGATCTTAAGTTTATCTCACAAAAGGAAATTAAAGGAAAATATTTGACCAACCAATTACCTGATGCTCCCTCTCCTCTTGCATTACCTAATAATGATTCACTCCCTGATGATAATGTGTTGACGATTGAACCCGATACATGGGAGTTATACTTTGATGGCTCTGAGTGTAGAACAGGCTCTAATGCGGGGGTTATAATAGTATTTCCTGAAGGAGAGCCTATTCCATTGTCTTATCGCTTAAACTTCCTATGAACAAACAACACAATAGAGTATGAAGTGTTAATTATTGGATTACGCGCTGCTTTAACTTTGGGATCCCGAAACATAAAGATATTTGATGATTCACAATTAGTCAGCAAGCAAATAAATGGAACGTATCAAGTAAAACATGACAAATTACCAAAATATAAGAATCTCACAATGAATTTGTTACAAATCTTTGATTCATTTACCATTGATAACATCCCATGTAAGGATAATCAACATGCGGATGCAATGGCGAGTGCGACTTCCCTTATATCTCCTCAAGATTCTTCAAAATATTTCACATTCATTATACATACAATTATGAAACCATCAATAGAATGTAAAGTCAAAGAAGTGTTATCAAACACCCTAGAAAGCTCTAGTGAATGGTACACACTGATACTTAATTATTTAAAAGAAGGTACCTTTCATGAACCGACAACCAAGAATATTTGACCCCACCTTCAAAAACTCACATCTAGATACATAATCCTTCTTGATGTGCTATATCAAAGGTACTTTGATGGTCTTTTAATTAGATGCCTTAAACAATCTGAAATCCTCATAGCACTTGAGGAAGCTCATGTGGGTGCTTGTGGAGGCCATTTTGGAGGAAGGTCATTAGTTCAAAATTTGGTCTGCATAAGATACTATTGGAGGAATATGGAACAAGATTGCTTTGAATATGTTAAGAAATGTCATAAATGTCAAGATCGTAGCAATTTGATTCACGCTCCTAGTTTTTAACTTCATGCCCAAGTGCTTATTTGGCCATTTTCAGTATGGGGTTTGGATCTTATTGGAAAAATATCACCACCTTCCTCCGCCAAACATACATTCATAATTACCACAACAGGAGCTAAATCCTTCTTTGGACATTATCATTCGACCTCCCATTGTGATTAACTTGGATGACGATGATGAGGTTACTAAAATTTATGGATAAGTGCATAATGAATTGAATACATTGTTTTCCTCTTCTATGACCTTAAATGATAATTCTCCTAGGAATATTGTTGAACTTGGTAATACCCTTAGTCTGTCACTTGCTATTGTCCCTTTGGCTAGTTGTCTGCCTTTTGTATACATTGAACAAGATTGGGATGCAAATGACCTGCTAATAGGTTGAATCACATGTGCCTTACTGGTCTTTTGCATTATTTTCTTTTTCATGTTATGTGTGTGATTGCATGTGAATAATGTGATCTCCCCCATACTATTATGTTTGATGTATCTCTCTTTGTGACATTCCTCTATTTGTATCTACATTCTTCTCCATGTCATAAACCTTTCTCTTTTCATTTTTCTTGTGTTTTCCTTTTGGGGATGATGCAAGGCGCCAAGACACTTAGGTCTCTTCCATGTTGACCCAAAAGCTTTTTCTTTCTCTTTTCATTTGTCTTGTGTTCTCCTTTTGGGGATGACACAAGGTGTTGAGACACTTAGGTCTCTTCCATGTTGACCCAAAAGTTTTTATTTTTTTCGCTCTCTTTGTGTCATTCTTCTTGTTCCATGAGTATTTGGGGAATGGTGATAGTTTCAAGCTCTATAAAAACATGTAGTAAAGATATACTGACCTTGAATCCATGGATCCCTTATGTGATTTTTGGGATTTCATTTTGGGGGCAACCCCTTTCATGACGTAGCTTTACTTAGAAACATAGGACTTGGCATAGGGCTTTCCAAATAAGCTCTCATGTCCTCTTTATCATTTGCTATTTTAAAGTAATTGCTCACAACATGGTGTTTAGCAATTTATTTAAAGTGGGGGCATACATTGGCATTATTATTTTTCCTCATGTTTCATTATGTAGTATTCTTACTTCATGCAATGCATCTTTCGCTTTGTGGTGACATTGGGTGTGATTTCCTTCAAGAGTGTGATCTCTCTTAGCATATTATATTCCTCTTAGTGGCTTTATGTGACACACTACATCTTCTAAGTTGTGAATCTTTTATTCTTGGATTGGTCCTCTCTTGGAGATACTAGGCACAATTTTCTCTAAGTTAAGACCTTACATGAATTAAGAAAAAATACTTTGAAGGTACCTTACACTCTTTTGCATTTACAATATTTGTTATATGGCCACCTTGCATAACACACTTTTCTTTCCTATGGAGCCATCTTGTTTGTTCATGAGTTTCAAGCATATGAAGCTTTTCTTGGCTCATGAAGCTCAATTTTTTTTGTTGAGTGGAACCTTATCAAAGTTATCAGGAGGTATATATTTGGTATAGTTACTATATAAGAGTCGAACTTAGGTGTGGCTTTCCCATGGCTACTTGATTATATATGTCTGCATGCATATGTGTCTCTTTAGGGGCTCACGTAGTGGACGGCCTAAGGTTCCACTAGCCCTTGTGAGCGTGCATTGGTTTGCATAGTGGACATCATGTTCCACTTGTAAACTTTCTTGGACAAACAACTTATATTTTATCCATAGCGTGCAGGACAAACCATTGAAGCTTGATCCACCCTTTTTGTTTTTGTTTTTGTTTTTCTTTCTTTATGTCTTTGGCAATGTATGCTTGTGCTATGTTGTTGCTCCTTATATCATTATTCACATGCATTTACTTTTGTGCCTATGTTAGTTTTCCATAGGATCTTAATCTTGGGGGCTTGATCATCCCTCTTGATCGTTGTCATCCTATCTTACTAGCATTGGTATGTTTGGATCCCTCTTGATTCGAGTTTGGTCTACTTTAGTGTGAGTTTGAAGCAAGTTCATCCTCTCACTAAAGTGGAGGCTAAATTTAGTGTAGGAAAATGTATTCCTTTACATTTTCACACTTGTTTGGGCCCTCCCTACTAAAATTGGGCTTCTTTATGCCTTATTTGGTCCTATTTTACATCCATAAGTCTTATTTAATGCATCTTTCTAAGGATAATCCCAACACATATGTAATGACCAATCATAATTAAGTGATTTAGGATTGTATGGGCCAAATTTGATCTGGGACTCATACGCCACCTTGGGTGTATGGGTCCCACCTAATTTTTGGGGCCTAAATCTAAATTTCACTTTAAACTAAACATTTCTTGAAAAATGTGTCCTGAGCTTAGCCTACTGGGACTCATGCACCCCAAATGGAATATGATTCCTACTTAGCTTAGACCTAATTTAAATTCAAATTCTTGGCGGTATTTTATTCTTCTAGATCTAATGTCTGCTTGTAGTGTTGTAATTTTGGGAAATTTGTCATAAACAAGTATAAATACAAGGTTATTACACTAATTTTCTCATAGCAAGTTTACAAGTCATCTAGAACTTTTTGAGATCAAGCATTCTATCATTCAATAGTATCCAAGAGTCGATTATCAAGCATCTTGGAGCATTATTCAAGTATCAAACATCATGTCAAATTCATCATGCATCATGTTGTTTTTGAGCTAACATTTGTGATGTAGGTATCTTATGATTCAAGCAAGCATTCAAGTCAAGATCCATATCATTCAAGCAAGAGTCAAGATACACATTCATGCTAGCCATTACTTATAATATTGTAGACTTTATTCAAGGATTTGGTGAGTTGCAACATTGCACATTTTTTCATTCATCATTCCTCCATTCTATTTGATTTCATTTCAAGGTTTAATCACCAAAATGGGGTTTGACCAAGGAAAACCCCTATCCACTAACAAAACAAAAAATTTCCCTCTCTTTGATGTGTGATTTTGCTGATTTAGGTTGAAGATTAATTGAAGATAAATTTTGGAGAAATTTGTCATGTTGTCAAAGTTGTCATATACATTACAAGATCATGGAAAGTCACCTACAGGTTGCAATTTAGTGTTTCAGACTCATAGATTTAACAAGAGAGAAGCTATAAGAGAACATCAAAGGATATCAAAGTTTTAGATCAACCATTATATTGGGAATAAATTTCCACTCGTTGCGTATGAGTCCTAGTATACCTACTTTCAAGCATTTTCTGTAGATCCTAGTTTAGCAATTCTAGATTTTGGTTTTAGCTTGAAACCCTAAACTGTGACTAAATCACCCCTACTGGCATATAAGTCCCAGTGTGCTTTAGAATACAAAATTTCCAAGATTTTAGACCTCCATTCAAGCCTCTTCAGTTTCCAAGTGCACCTCTGTTCTTTCTCAATCTATTATTTTAATTTTTAGTTTCATAATCTAGGTCATATAGTTAGGTTTTGCATATCATGTACATTCCTAGTATTTCCAAGCCCTTGCTTGGTGGTGAACCCTCTTTTAGCGTTTAATCATACCCTAGGACACTTTATTGTAGACCTTTTTCCCTTATTCCATCCTTGGAATGAGATCTCTAAGGTTTACTTGAGTGAAACTTGAAGGAAATGGGTGGAAAGGTCCTAAACACTAGTTCTATCTCTCAAAAAGATAGAGCCCCCCTATTTCCCTAGGTTTCAGTTAGTAACATATTCCAAGGAATGTGTGTGGTGTAGTGTTGTTCATTGGTATTAGGTGGTGGGATGTCAATGGTTCAAACTGTCAAACTTCCCATTTGGCCCAATAAAGATTTGGATACACTTTAAATAAAACTGACGCCATATAGTTTCTGAGGAATCTGTGTGGTCTAATGGTTGAGAGGGAAAGTAGCAGGTGATAGGTTAGGGGTTCAACCCCCCCATCAACCAATTTTTTAAACATACAAAATAAACCCGCTTCAGAGAAATCGTAGGGGTTCCACATGGCACCATGCCATTGGTCCACGTTATCTATCTATGCCTACCACATCATTGTGCCTACTAGCTATACTGCCACGCCATTATGCTAATGTCATCATTTGTATGATCCAGTCAACATGTTCTCAGAAACTTTGATCGACTATAACTTTTGAATACGAACTTCGTTTGACGCAATTCAAGCAACATTGGAATCATCTTAGCAAAATCTTCAACATGGTGTTGTTTTCTTGAGCATTTGGAACAATCAAATTTTTAGTGAAAAATATCCACCGGGATCAAACTTTGACAATATGGTAAAGATAAATTCCTCTCATGCTGTGAGAGATATGCCTAAGAGAACCAAGCCTGCAAACACTTTATGCAAGGAGTATCAAATAGGAAAACAAACAAGGACAAGTTTCAAGAGCAAGGAGTGCTCTACTACAATTCCATTGGAGTTGATTCACACAGACCTTTGTGAACCTATAAGAACAAGGAGTCAATAGGGTAGAAGGTATTTGATTTTGCTTATTGATGATTACACTAGAATGACTTGGGCTACATTTGTAAGAGATAAATTAGAAGCTTTTGATAAGTTTAAAATCTTCAAAGAAAAAGTAAAGAATGAGATGGATGTAAAGATAAAATGCTTAAGATTAGATAGAGGAGGTGGATTTACTTTAAATGAATTTGGAAAGTTTTGTGAAGATCATGGTATTAGAAGACATATGTTTGCTCCTAGGACGGGCCTCAACAAAATGGGGTAGTGGAAACAAAGAATAGGACTGTGCAAGAGATGGCTAGGGCTATGTTGAAAGATGTTGATCTACCTGATATGTATTGGAAGGAAGCAATTCATACTGCTATCTATTTAATTAACAAAGTGAAATTAAGGGTCAATAGCACTAAGACCCTTTATGAGTTGTAGTATGGAAGACCTCCCACTATTAGATACTTCAGAATTTTGGTAGCAAATGGTATATCAAGAGAGATGAATGAGACCTTGGAAAGTTTGATTCAAGGTGTGACGAAGGGATCTTTCTTGGCTACTCAACTAGAAGAAAAGCTTACAAATGTTACAACAAGAGATTAGGAAAGATTATTGAGAGAAAAAAATGTTAAGGTGGATGAAGATTTGTATCAGATCTCACAAGAACAAGAGGTTTGTGGATTTGATATACCTCCCTGATTAAAGAAGAAGAAGAAAAAGAAGAAGAGAAAGAAGAGAAGGAATGAAAACTAGTGAAGGATCCCAAGACTCCAACAAAGTATGTTCAAAAGAACCATTCTACAGATCAGATCATTAGAGACAAGAATGAAGGTGTGTTGACCAGGAGAAGGCTTGCAAGAGCAAGTGAGCAAGTAAATTTGTGTATATTGTCAAAAGTAAAGCCTAAGAACTTTTTTGATGCTAGCAAAGATGATGGTTGGAGAAAGGTAATGGAAGAAGAACTAGATCAGATAGAGAAGAATTAAACTCAAGAATTGGTTCCTAGACCTACTGATAAGAATGTGATAGGAACAAAGTGGGTGCTCCAGAAAAAAACTGAATGAAAATGGTGAAGTTGTAAGGAACAAGACCAAGTTGGTATGTAAGGGATATTCTTAAGTTGAGGATGTTGATTTTGAGGATACTTTTGCTCTGGTAGCCATAATGGAGGCAATAAGGATGTTTCTTGCTTTTTTTGCTCATAAGAACTTCAAATTCTATCAAATGCATGTCAAGTCAACCTTCTTGAATGGTGATCTAGAGGAAGAGGTACGTATTGAGAAACCAGATGGTTTCTAGTTATCAGAAGATACAAACATGGTATGCAGACTCAAGAAAGATTTGCACATGGTCTCAAGCAAGCCCCTAGAGCCTAGTATGCTTAATTGGATAAGTATTTACTTCATAAAGGATTCAAGAAAGAAACAAAAAATAATAATCTTTGTATTAAGGTATAAGAAGACAAGATTCTAATTGTAGTTTTATATGTTGATGACATAATATTTGGTGGAGATGATGATATGTGCAAGAGGCTTGCAGAAGAGATGCAAAAATAGTTTGAAATGTCTATGATTGGTGAGTTGTCTTTCTTCCTTGGGCTTCAAATTGCACAGCTAGATGATGGTAGGCTAAGTATGTTAAGAGATGTTGAAGAAGCTTGGCATAGAGGATTCCAAAGTAATAGGTACCTCTATGGTGACCGGTTGTCACTTGAGAAAAATTGATGAGTCTCTGGAGGTTGATCAGACTCTTTATAGGTCTATGATTGGAGGTTTACTATACTTGACTTCTTCTAGACTTGATATTATGCATGTAGTATATTTAGTTACCATATTTCAAGTTAATCCTAAGCAATCTCATGAGAAAGTGGTGAAAATAATATTTAGATATTTGAAGGGAACTTTGGATTATGGTTTTTTTTTGGAAAGAGACACTACAAATGCTTTTTTTTGTTGTCATTTATGACAACCCTAGTCGATGACTAATCTGTGTAACATCATTTGCTTATACCGGCAGTCAGACAGGAAGAACAGAGCATCCGATAGTTTGGTGTTCATCGATTCACTTACAGATTTCCAGTTGTTATTTTGAGTTGTGGACCTCATGGGAGGTCTGTCAATTCATCTAAAGTGTTGTCTAGAAATCTTAGTGCCTCGTATTAAATCTTGTGTGAGTTTGGAGATCTAGTTGATAATTCTTTGTTTATCAATATTTTGGGGCTGACTTAGTTGATGTAATATGTTGCGGATATTCAAGGAATGTTTTATCGAATATTTTTGTGTTTGGTCATCTTGTTTTGGGTCCGAGCTAAGTTGTGTCTGACTGTTGTGGATGTGCATTGCATAACTCTTATGATTTGAGTCGACAGTTGTTAATATCTTCAAGTTTTATTTGAGCCAACTTATTGCGATCAAATTGCTAGTCGCGGATATATATGCATGATCTCTTATATCCTTTTTCAATATATGTGTGGTGTGTTGATGTGTATTGCGAATACCAGAAGAGTGTTGGAGTGATTTTATGTGTAGTTTCACTTGTGCATAAATATTTTGTGAAGCGAGTCAGAAGCAGAGCGGAGCAGAAGATCAATATCAATTAGAAGGATAGAAGATTGACATTAGAGCCTAACCAAAACTGTAATCACGAATTTGTAGATGTTATTTCTTCAGTTCATTCTCTTGGATCCAATCCAAATCTCTGTAAGGTAGTGTGCCTTCCCATTTTGAGCAATGAGCTCTAGGTAGTGTGCCTGAATGCAAGTGCATTCCCATATTGTAAACTTCTTTTGAGTATACTCAGATTATATTGTGGATTGGCCATCCACCGTGGTTTTTTCCCTAACAGGGTTTCCACATTAAAATCCTTGTGCTATGGCATTGTGGTTTGTTTTTTGTTTCTGCATATTACTTTTGGTTG
Organism: Sequoia sempervirens; assembly: GCA_007258455.2. Classification (NCBI taxonomy): domain Eukaryota; kingdom Viridiplantae; phylum Streptophyta; class Pinopsida; order Cupressales; family Cupressaceae; genus Sequoia; species Sequoia sempervirens. Next base: position 23,159 of record VDFB02345464.1, read on the forward strand.
AATGTTCTAAGTGGATTAAAGATTAGAATAATAAAGTTATTTTTTGCAGAACACTAATTCACCCCCCCTCTCAGTGTTGCTTGTTTCCAATAGGTTTATGGTATCAAAAGGATGATAATTTTTCTCTAAGTGCCTATACTAATTTTGACTGGGCAGGATGTGTGGATGACCGAAGAAGTACTAGTGGAAGTGTATTTTCTTGGGAGACAGATTGGTCTCTTAGTTCAATAAGATGTAAGACTCAGTTTCCCTATCCCCAACAAAAGTTGAATATATTGTTGCAACATCTTGTTGCACCTAGGTGCTTTGGATGAAGCAAACCTTGAAGGATATAAAGATGGTATACGATGAACCTATTCCTATATTATGTGATAATACCATTGTAATTAATATTTCCAATAATTTAGTAGTTTATTCAAGAACCAAACATGTTTCTATTTGGTATCACTTTCTAAGGGAGAAGGTTGTAGAACAAGAAGTCAAAATGGATTGTGTGCCTACTGAGGATCAAATTGTAGATATCTTCACTAAGGCACTTTCAAAGAATAGAAATTCAAGATATATCCTTATGCCTGAACTAATGGTAGCTTCCTCTTAGGGGGAGCTGGTAAAGGTTGTTGTTGATAGTGGAGCCTATCAGTTGTGATGAGGGCACAAACCGAGACACAAAAAATAACCCATAAACAAGAGAATAATGTTATTATTCAAAAAATGGAGCTTCTTACATGCAGAGGATCTCAAATCCCCAAGTTCTACAACACATGCAAGTTACAGACAGCTACAAAATAACCCTTTCGCAATATGCAAACTTGTCCTCAAAAAGTTACCCAAAAATTAGAAACCCGCCCATAAATAGAGCTCCTCATTAGTTTGGATCCAAAAAAACATTCAAATTTGAGTTTAGGCGG